>CM023490.1:35507304-35540568 GCA_013339685.2 Hyalomma asiaticum
TATTGTACAACAATTACCACATGACTGTCGGCCATTCTTTGTTGGCTTTCTATTGCTATGGTGGCCGGTTTAAGTTGCATTATGTTTAAACTTACTCTCGGTTAGTAAAACTCTGCAGAGAACAACTTAAAATACGGGGCGCATTGAAAAAAAAAGAACAGAGATCAAATAGCGTAATCCACCGTGTGTGGAAGAGATACACCAATTTATCGCAGAGCGGTTGCGCGTTGCAAAGCTCTACGATGCGGCATGTAGTTTGGACAGCCGAGGCCTCGTTTGCCACAACATGACTGCATGACGAACATAAATGACAGGTCATAATATGAAAATCATGACATGCATGCCATGAGCGGCATGATTTACATACAACGGTCTTGGTGTTCTCCTGGCCGTTTCGCTAACTTAGTATATATAAAAAAATTGGTATGGCGAGGCAACAATGTATGACGACCATGGGTGACACGTTCTAAGAACATGAAAATCGTGACGTGCATGTCACGAGCGGCATGATTTACATGCTACGCGTTTCGTTAATGGGATGTATGCCAAAATTGCTATGGCACAACACGACTGCATGAAGAACGCAAATGACATGTCATAACATTAGAATTATGACGTGCGTGTCATCAGCTGCATGGTTTACATGCCACGGTCTTGGCGCTCTTACGGCCGTTTCGCCAACTTGATATGTATCAAAATTGGTATAGCGAGACAACAATGCAGATCCATTTTACGTTCCTGATGCGTGCTTCGCATTTCCTTGATTGCGACTGCACGTGGGATCTGCCACTTTTTTCTTTATTGATTTCTTCAGGAAAATAGAATTATCCTAGGGGACAAGCCTAAAGGTAAACATTGCCTGACTTGGGAGTACCACCCGTACAGCAGCAGCACTACGACGGTATATACATAACATTTCAACAATACAACAACAAGAATGAAAAGGAAGTAAAACTTCGTATAGTTAGAAGCACTGACACAATAAAAAGAGCAGAGCGATACGCAGTGATAAGCAATAATCAAGATGAAAATGTCAGGTGACCAAGAGGTATAATATGTCACCTGATAAGCACTTGTTCCACAGGACAAAAGAAAAAAAGATGACTTGGTATCCTAATATTAGTTTTCTTCGGCTAAAAATATTTCCTTGGCATTTTTTTTTTCTAAGAGCGTGCTTGGATTTTACAGAATATAAGAAGTTTGTGGGCCACTGGATAGTCGTTAAGGAGATTATGAATTTGCACGGTGAATTCCCACCTTTATTTCTACTTTGCCTTAATTCATATGCCTTAATTTGCTTTCTTAGGCGCTACAATTCTGGTTAGTTCATTCTAATTCAGCTTCCTGATTTTCGTAATTCATGCTTAGCTCACAACCATTCGCCTTTAACAGCTTTCATAATTCTCCTTATTCGCTCTTAATTCACGTTCCTCCGACTTATTTTTCTTTGCCAATTCTCTTATTTCATTCAAAATCACTTTAATGGAATTACGCACGCTTTTATTGACGTTCTCTGTTTGTTACGATCCTATCGGAATTTTCGCTATCATCGTATTCACTCACTGCAGCAGTGCAAATTTGGCATACGGGCGCAGAAAAAGGATGCACACACAGTGCTCTGTGTGCGCTTTTTGTGCTTCCGTGTGGCAAATTTGCGCTAATACAAATGCTTGGATTAGAATGGGGTGGAGTGCATTCGGCAAGTATTGTCAGATAAACCGTTGTTTCTGAAGAGGAAAGTGTATAACAGCTGCATCTTACCGGTACTCAACTACGTTGCAGCAACTTGGAGGTTAAGAAAGTACAGCTTAATTCGAGGACGACGCAGCCACCTATGGAATGAAAAATAGTAGGTGCAACCTTAATGGACAAGAAGAGAGCTGGGTGGGTTAGGGAACAAACGCATGTTAGGAACATATTAATAGAAATTAAGAAATGGGCGTGGGTTGGCAGTGTAATGCGAAGACAAGACAACCATTGGTCATTAAGGGTAAGAAAGTGGATTCCTAGAGAAGGCAAGCGTGGCAGGGGGCGGCATAAATTCAGGTGGGCAGATGAGATCGAAGTTTGGAGGGATAAAGTGGGGCTGGTTAGCACAGGAGAAGGATAATTGGAGATATATGGAAGAGGCCTGTGCCCTGCAGTGGGCGTAGATAGGCTGATGATAAAACGCGTGGATATGAGGTACCAACAAGCCCAAATCTCCACTGCGATTTTTGGTATCATCCGTATTGTCGCCGACTACGCCGATCCACTGTTAGTTTGCGCGTCATGTGTGACCTATAGACCTATTCCATGTTGGTAAACAGTGGTAGGCACCGGCGATATAACCAGGGCTTGTGTCGACGGTCGCGGCGCGGAGGCCCCGCCCACCGCTTGCCGCGGCCCCGCACGGTCGCGCCACCGCCGCCGGCGAAGCGCGTGCGAAAGCTGCCTCCGAGCACGGGGCGTCGGAGCGCCGACGGGTGTTTACAACAGTTTTCGAGGGGCAGCCGCGTGAGATGAAGTCGCGTTAGCTCTGTAGGAAGCATTCGATGAATGTAGAAAAGAATGTGCTGACGCCCAGCTATGACAAGATGTGAGAAATTGATTGAAAGGATAAGCACCTTGCAACATGATGCGAACGATCGCGAGCTATCATGTCGGCATCGCTTCATGCGTATGCTTTAATTCGGTAACTGGCGCAAGGATGAACCACTTGCAACAGTGAGACTTGTTTAAATACGACTTGAAGATGCCTCAGCTAAAATACTGTTTCGGACTAAAGCCTCTAATCCCTACACGAAATCCTTGCGCAAAAACAAATGTAACTCAAGCATGCGATATTGGTCACGCTAGAACCTATGTAAATACGGCTGTGATAACGCACGCACACAAAAATGCAATGACGAGCCAAGGACAGGCAGGCAGGCACAGAACTTTATTTTTGTCCTGAAAAACTGCAGTTGGACGTCCCCTTTTAGGGGGATCCTGTAGCAGTTGCGGGCCGCTCCCACGCAGGGACAGGAAGACCGTGGCCCTCCGCCCTCTCGCAGGCTCTCTGGACAGCCCGAAGTTGAACCGAAAGGTCGCCGCTTCTCAGGGCTTCCTCCCAGTCCTCTTCTTTGCTGAACTCTGTGTCACGTAACGCAGGACATTGCCAGAGCATGTGAGCCAAGGACAAGGCTCTCAAATAACTGACAGCAAGGCGCATAACCGCGGCTTGCGGCTCTGCCCATACGCTGAGTTCCGATCGTGACGGCGTGAAGTCCTGTGACGACGCGGCACATTTCAAGCGTGTAGTTCATTCGAGCAGTCTGACAATCGAAAAAAAAAATTAAAGCGCATCGTAACCACTACAGCATTGCCAAAGACACTTCTCGTGTGTATGCTATCGCAGCCACAAGCAATTTGCAAAAGCGTCGCTGTAATCGGCCTTTCGCTCACGGCTACGTGAATTAAGCTCTTATATATTTGTTTCATTTGAGTGACTGAAATTCGTATGACGTATGTATAGCTTCCCCACTTCAATAATACACGGCGACCGCGATTACTTCTACACATCGAGCTAAGCTAACGTCGTGCGCGCTTTGCGGTAAGCGTCATCGCTCTGTGTCTGCACTTTGTTTATGCCAAGAAATTTGGTGTCGAGCATTACACTTGCCAAACTTGTGACAATGCTATTTCTCTCAAATGAAACAAGCCGCACTAATGCCAAATAATTACCCATACGCTTAACCGTGACGAAAATGTTTGGCGCATAACCGATGCGCCAAACAACCGGCATTACAGGTTCGTCCCTTTCCTTAAGACAGACATAAGCAGGAAACCGGTAAAAACGTATCGCACATATCTTGTGCGTTGCTGAGCAACCAACCCACGGCGCAGGTCATCGGTAAACACTTTTTTCTTCATTTCACGGCGGTGAGAAGCGCACGCACCAGCGAAAACTGCTACGGTAGGCGCGCCGGCGGTTGCCTACCATGCGAAACCAAAACTCCCGACGACAGCGCCACCGCATCTTCGTGACGTAGGCCGGGTGGAATAGGTCTATAGAAGGCTTCCACCTTAACGGGCAACCCATCGGTCGGGCTCAACGGCGCTGCCGGTGACACCATTGCACATTGTCATTTTCACCACAGCAGGCAGTGTAAAGAGGGGGGTGCTCGGTCACGTTGGCCGCGGTCACGTTTAAGCTGCTGGACAAGCGACACCATGTTGCAGCTAATTTTGAGCGCGTATTTGGGGTAGTGTGCTGTAAGACGCCTGTACGACCATTGCATCTCCAGCAGAATCACTGGTATAACGAAGGAATGCTTACTTCGCAACCACAGTGAGAGCTTTGAGGTAGGAGACATTTACAGCGAAGTGACCCATACAACGAAGAGGTTTCTAAAGCCTCGTTTACAGGGGTCCCAATTCGTTATAGGACGGACATATCTATCTATCTATCTATCTATCTATCTATCTATCTATCTATCTATCTATCTATCTATCTATCTATCTATCTATCTATCTATCTATCTATCTATCTATCTATCTATCTATCTATCTATCTATCTATCTATCTATCTATCTATCTATCTATCTATCTATCTATCTATCTAATCTGCGATGCCTGCGCCTGTTCATGCATAACCGTTATTCCGTGCGCTTATGGCATTAGATGGGACCAAAGTAGGAAGTTGCTAAGCTCCCAAATGCTTTTTTCACGCGTTTCTGTTCAGATTTATTTTAAAGTAAATAAGCAGAATTGCATTGGGGCGCTAAAAGCACGTGAGATATCTTCTACAAACTATTCTAAGTGGGACAATGTTACCATAAAACACTTAATCCGTACGCACGTACCCGATTGGGAAAAAGCTTTCAGGGTTAATGAATCCTTTACGGGAGGAGAAATCGAAGAATTTCTGAATTCTGTTCGAACCAGCGGTTAGAAAAATTGCTCAGTTATGTGGGTTCTTACACGTTTCTTACATCCTCGCTCCACTGCCTGGCTCTAATACAAGAAAAGAGAGAGAAAATAAACGTACATTTATGTACACAACATGCACGTTTCCACACCGTGAGCGTACTTTGTGAGTTCTAAAGCTAAATATGAAGTGCGTGTTATGAGTTTTGTGTCGTCAGTGCCAGTGCGTTGTAGCTGTTTGCTGTTTTTTGTACACGTTACAGAATTTTAAATGACTAGCGTAACTTATACCGTGAGTCCGTAGATTTTTTGCGGTATGGAAGGAAATCAGCCGGGGCAGGCTCGTATTTATCACTGCCTAGGAATATGCGCATTTTTGAAGAAAAAAAGAAAAAGTAAAGGTAACGTACGGACAGCGTTACTAAAGGGAAGACTAAATTCATTAAGATAATCTCAGATGTGACAAAAGGAAAGAAAGAAAGAAGGAAAGGACATTCCAGACTTCACACGCATCTATATTCGCGAAAGAGGAAATGCGTCTTTTTTTTTTTTTGGCGGATTGTGCCGTACAATTTTGAAATAGCCGTCGAGAGTAAATTAACCGTCGAAGCGATGAGAAGCTCAAAAAATAACGAGCAATGGGACAGTGCTCTAAAGTTTGGCTTAAGTTGATCTTGCGAGCAACGTTGGTTCCTATGAAATTCTTCCTTGCACATTTTTTTTTTCACGGACATTTTCTGGCCACTCTGCATAAAAGGTTAGGTTTCTCGTAATGAAACGTTTGAAAGATGAAGTAGTAGAACCGAAACAACAAAAAAACGTGTGCAGGAAAGCGCGAAGTGCGAATAATATAAAATCTTCGCGTTTTCTGTCATACGCCTAAGATATAATTGCAAAAAGTGGCAAAAGATTCAAAACACAGGCGATTATAAATCGCCTCCAGGGTCTGATGTCTCGTCGTATTTCATTACGAGTGGCATTGCTTCTTTAAAAACATTTTGTCTTCATACCCATCCCAACTTCTACTCAGACCACAGCAGTATAGCTCTTCCTCGCCAACAATATATCTACAACAATTTTTTCCCGAAGTACCAGGGAGTAAATCCGCTGATTGCAACATTACACGCTGCCGTCGGAGACCAGCCGCCTATGACATGCATGCTACGGAAGCTAGCCGCGCCAAGTGCTGGAGTCGTGGCGGCAGAAGACTTTCTAGGCTTTAGCAGTGTTTACGAACATTCTTTAAGGTTTTGAAATGCGCCGCCCAGGGCAATAATTCAGGCCTAAGTCTATACATGTATACAGCTATACGAACGGCATCCTCTGTAGGCTCCTCTTGCATGACGCATGGTAATGCTATCCGTTCGCCCATTTCGCAACTACAGCCTTTTGCGCAGGCCGACTGCGAAGCGCGTTTCCGAAAGTTAATCGTAAAATGAAGCTATAATAAAACGCGCGTATATTTTGGGGCGCTCCGTTTTTGAAGAAAGCGAGCAGGGAAGATATATATTTACAGAGCTCCCGACACCGATGATAAGAGTCTCTCGGTTGCCTAATTCAAATGCTTGTTATATCCTAATGAGCCTGGAATGACGATCTGAGGAATTGAAAAATAGACTTCGAAACTTTTCACAGATGCGTCGAGGGGCTGTAATATACAGATAGCACAGGCGAAACACAGAACAGTCGCAAAAGGAGACGACTAATATTGCGACATCAACGTCGAGACTTTCCGAAAAACCTATTTGTGTGACACGGCGCTGCTATTTGTAATGAAGAATAAAGGAAAGCTCTATGAGTTTTGCCGTGTCTCGCGCTTGAATAAACTAGGGATTCCCTAGGCGGGAAATAGGGAGTGCAAAAGGGGGAGGTGCAAGCGAGAGCCCAGATATACTGCTCTGTCAGTGGGGTCGTCTTTCGAGACAAGCAAACCGGGAGCAAGTTATAGAGCACTAGTTCTTTGAACAGCCCTGGCATTAAATAGACCTAATTATTGCAGGAGACGACAGAAATTGACCTGCTATAATGAGGCCTGTTCATTTGCCTCATGAACCGTCGCACTGTGCTTCAAATTGCAACGCAAGTAACAACTTAATGAACAAACAAACATTTTTGTTGGTTAATTAAGTTGTTCATAACAAATAAACGGGCCCTTGACCCCTTCCCTTTCGTTAACGCAACTAACAGCAAGACAAATTGGTAAAAAGCTTATGCAGCAACCTCTGGTAGGCCTACATTGGCATTAATGATTTGTCTGCTCAATTCCTAAAATTCTGTCGGGGAAGATTATGTACCTGGCGAGAACATTAAGGGGCTATATGCGAGAAAAGCGTTGTAGCGCTTCCATTTACGAAGCTCGAATAGACGGAGTCATTGGGCAACGTCCGTTTGTTTCTTTCGCGTAGGAAGCCACGCAAATATACGCCTGCCTGAAAGAGTCGTGCTCACAGCTAAAAACAGGAGAATGTCCGGTACAGCGAGCTAATTTGCAAACTATTGACCGCGTAAGTGCAAGACTTCATGTGTTGAACAAAAAGTGGATCTTATCCTGGTTATTTAAAGAACACTGCTGCATCACTGTGTCTAAATTATTATTAACTGAAGATAACAAAAACGCAAAACCGTTAGACACAATGGACGTAATCAGAAGAAAGATATGGAGGACCAATCTGTTATAACTGAACTTTGTTTCATGAAAAATGTTCAGCAGCCTTACCCCTGCCAGAAAAATGGGGGCAGCTAGGCTTCGAGCATGCTTGCATTTTTCTGTTTTCCGTATGTATGTATGTATGTATGTATGTATGTATGTATGTATGTATGTATGTATGTATGTATGTATGTATGTATGTATGTATGTATGTATGTATGTATGTATGTAACCCTGCCACGGCGATTTAGTGGTTATGTGGCACTCGGCTGCTGATCCGAAGGTCGCGGTATTGAATCCTGGCCTCGGCGGCTGCATTTCTACGGAGGAGAATGTTGAGGCCCGCGTACTCTGCGATGTCAGTGCACGTTAAAGAACCCCAGGTGGTCAAAATTTCTTTCAACAAATGACGTCGTGGAGGCAGCGACTACCCCTTACAAAAATGCTATTATGGCAATATCAGGAATTGGGCAAATGTGGCTATATATGGCCCGGGCCCGTATGCGGCCCAATTTGCCGAAATTGTGATGGAAACATATTTGGCAATGAAAGACACACGCGAAGAATGTTATGTAAAACTCTGATGCCTATTGGGCAAATGCGGCCACGTACGGACGCGTGCCATATATAGACAGATATACATATATGGCCATATATGTATCTCTCTCTATATATATGGCATGTGTCCGTAAGCGGCGGTATTTGCCCAATGTGCATCAGAGTTTTACATGGCATTCTTCGCATGTGTCTTTCATTGCCAAATATGTTTCTATCACGATTTGGGCAAATTGGGCCGCATACGGGCCCGGGCCATATATAGCCACATTTGCCCAATTCCTGATATCGCCATATATAGCATTTTTGTAAGGGACGTCATCCGATTGTTTTCGGTGCCCTTGTAGAAAGATGTGCACATTTCTTTATTTGTTTAATTAAAAAAGAACAAATATATCATAGCAGGTCATCTTAAGCGCGGTAATGGGATAAATCAACGCCTTGCTGCTTAGTACTCCCCCCTCCCCCCTCTATTAATATAATTTTTTGAAAGAATAGCGGCGCTCTTCGGTTGCTTGCTACCAAGTTGCGAATTCATTGTTGCGTGCAGTGCAATGGTATTTGGGTCACATATTCACAGGACCCTGCATGACTGCCGAGTATCGTTTTCTGACTTTGTAATAGTGTTAGAGAGCCCTCTTAGTTTGCCTCATCAGAGCCGGAGCGAGCACAAGGACATGTAAAAGGCGCACTTTAGCGAGCGCCGGGAACTGCTATGCGTATATCAAGGAGGAAGTGTCGGTGGTTGTGTTAGGACTAAAACGATTTGTTAAGACTAAAACGGTTTCGTAAGTTTGTTTATACTCGATTTCGCCAGCTGCTCATGTCACTTTTCGATAGTGGGCCTTCTGGCGACAAATGCTGGTTCCACAGGCGAACCCCCCTCGCGCAGGAATTTGGGGGCAGTCGGTGGCTACTAATCAAGAGAAAAAAATGGGGCGATGTTTAAGCTTCGCCTTTAAGAGTGGAACGCGGTAACGTTATCGTGCCCCGCTCGCATCGCCTTCTTATTCGGTTGCCATGCTCTTGAGTCGCATAACTCCGTAGGTGTCGTGGCACAACGTTCCTTTATTTTTTTACGCCCTGCCTCCATATTGAGTGGCCTCGCTCGGAGTGGGGTATCAGTGGTAGATGTACCACCAGTACCCACCGATGGGGAAGGCTCCAAGGTAGGCCCGGTACCCGAACGTGGTATCGCATCCGTAATATGAGTGCAGAGCGCGATCGTGCGCATCGGCGTATTTTGCCCCGTTGCGCTGAAGACTTGGCTTCTTCTGGCGGCATCCGCGGGAGCGGAAACTGCACGCCTATGCGAATGCTACGCGCACAGGCGCGTTCTCTACAATGTGCAGAAATTGTTTGGGTTTAGTCGCAATGTAATCAAATTTCCTCGTAAACGAATTACAGTCTGAGCTATCACTTCAGCTGCTAGTGAAATCGTAGTTCGCTTTATTTTTTGACGGATTTAGCTTTGAGGAATCGAATTGTATTAACTAAAGTACCTGCGCCATTGCGCAAGGCTAGCATGGTGTGCCCCGCGTTGCTTCTACCGTAGCTGTATCTCGTTACGATTAATTCCATCAGGTGCCTAAGCCAACACCGGGCTATCTGCGACACGATCTCCATAACGCTATCGCGGTAATAGGTGTGGAGGAAGGTGGCGCAAGTGAGCAATGCAGACGCACTATCACGATTCATGATTCCTACGTCCGAATAAAACATAGTCAGCATAACATACATAGTCTGCATAACAAATTCTGCAAATCGCGTTCTTGCTTTTCTAGGCCGTAATATCCGTTTAGCACCCTCTTCTGTCAAACTTCTGTCCCATCATAATTTAGTCAGACCCAAGCTGGAGTATGCATGTGCTCTGTGGAACCTTTACGAACACAACCACATTAACATGCTCGAATCCGCTCAAAGCCGTGCCGCTCGTTTCATTTTGTCGGATTATTCCTACTCTTCCAGCTCGTCCGAACTCAAAGCCCAAGGCAACCTTCCCAGCCTTGTATGACGCAGTCATGTCGCCCGTCTTTCTCTCTTCCACAAATTCTTTTATAAATCACCTCAAACATACCTGCTTCTCCGTGCGCATCATCACTCAAGCCGGAGAAACCACGAGAAGACCGTATACCATCCTGAAGCTCGCACAGTCTCGCATGACTCTTAGTTTTTCACCCAGACATCAAAGGACTGGAGTGACTTGCCCACCAACGCAGTGATGCAATGTAACCCAGTTATCTTCAACCACATCATCGAAGAAGCTGTTTTACTAGATAAGCGTACCCCTCATGTAAAACCCCTTTGGCTCAGGGACCTTTCAGGTATTATTAATAAATAAATAAATAAATAAATAAATAAATAAATAAATAAATAAATAAATAAATAAAAGAAGAGGGACTACACGAGCTCTTCTTTTCTGTGATTGAACAAGAACCGCCTCCTAAAGCACTGTTCACGCGGCGACGGAGACAGGCGCCCGTTTGTCGAAAGTGAAACACAACTGTGGGGTATACCCATAGCACAATGTTCGGTCCGGTAAGACATACTGCCTACAGATTTAGGCTGCGTTTCCTTGGGCACTAGTTGTGGACGAGCCCTTGCAGTACGAACTCCTAAGTCTTTTGAGCGAAGGCAGAGGCACTTCCGTAGCACAAGCCCTATAAGCCCAGGTTTCCTCAGCATCCAAAGTAGAAGGAGTTTTCGCGATTACGGGCGTTCGCCGCTTTTCACGATCTTTAGGCTACCATTTTTTTTAAATTCCCTATGAAGCGAGCACTTCGCGCATCAAACGACGGTATAGGCATGCGCAGTAATGAGCTATGCAAGTTTTCTCTTTGTTGTATCAGCAGCACAATGACTTCAGTATCTTGTGAAAACACACTTCTCACGAGGCTCCAAGCTCCAAATCTTTCAAATGGGCTGTTTGGTCTCTTATTCGCAATTATTTTTTGCGCTCAGCTCGGGCGGCGCTACTGCGAAAAGGCTGGAGGAATCTATCGGATCGGAGATGCTGCGCACGCATGCGGACATCGGATTAGAGTTCAACTAGCAGGTGGAACAACTCCCATGGGCGTTTTACAGATAGACGTGTTCTGGTCAATCTGGTTCTATTTTGTTGTACCCAGTCGCTGTTGCTCAATTTCGCGGGTCGCTTCCAGGTTGCATCGGCCGAAAATCCGTAGTTGTGGTTAGGGTGTTTTAGAAAAGCCCCCGGACAGGAGAGATAACTAGGAAGCGTGACGTCGCGATCTAGCTCGGCATTACTTGCCTAGCCGCCGGGCAGATAGGACGATGGTCCCACTTGCAAGGACACGTATACAGGCTAGGAATATCTATGAACAGTTGGCCAAGGGCGAATTCTCATTGCTTCGCTCCCGACTAGTGCGTTAAAGGCTGACTGGCGCAATCCTCGTTGATACAGTGTGCCTTGCGGCCCAATTCATTATTCGGTAAAGAGAGCTAGCTTAGGTCACGACAATCCCGACACCAGAGATAATGTTTAATCTTCTCTTTTTTTTTTTTTTAAAATGTGTGGACGATTTGGGGGGGAGGGGGGGTGTCGGGGAACGCCAATCATGCATTCCACTCACTAGGATTTAAGTGAAGTCATGACTGGTACGCATTATTTCTCAACATCTGCAGGAAAATATAAAGGCGCCGTTGCTGGAATAAACGAGATGATGCACATGTCCCTACGAAGCACCAATGAGCCGGGGAACGAAATAGGGGGTGGAAACCCTCAGAAATATCTTAAGTATCTTCAAAACTAGCAGGGTGGATTACAGAGCTCTTCGGCAATTCGTAGCTAAATAAGGAAGCGCTAAATGTACAAAGAAAAACGCTAGAAAGAGTGAGCTTGTGTAATTGAAATATGGTCGACTTCTATGACCACCCGATTAGCAAGAAGGCTTCAGAAGCTAAGCGAAAATGATTAGCGATAAGCATTTTTTTTTGTAATACAGCAGCTCTCGGAACACTAAAGCCTGTGCACACCGTAAACATTTGTTGCGGTTATTCGCAAAGAGGGAAATATTGCGCCCAAAATATAGGGGCACTATAGATGACAAACACATCGGAAAGTTGCTACGATATTCCGAATAAATGCCGAGGGGCAGGCATATTTCGATGCATCCTTTGAAAGAGTTTTCATCATTTACGGAGAATTCTTCTTGACAGCAATAAATTTTTATTTCGTATATAAAGCCTTGCCTGAGGAACGTGTTTAGGGCGTCGAAGGCTTATAGAGATCACAAATAAATAAGACCTGGTGGCAAGTGTGCATTCCGACATGTAATGGCCCTGCCACGGCGGTCTAGTGGCCATGTTACTGGGCTGCTGATCCGAAGGTCGCGGGATCGAATCCCGGCCGCACCGGCTGCATTTAGATGCAGCTGAAACGTATTTTTGACATTGCGTCACTGATTAGGCAACACAATTGCGAAATCATTCACACCATAAATAAACCGAAGCACAATGCGCTAAGGCAGCTAAGGGCTTATTTCTGTCGCCTTCCTCCTTACGGAAGAAGGACGACGAAGTGTTTCGATAGAACACTGCTGTTTCTGTCTCTGGCTTTTGTGCTTTGTTTTCCTGCATTTCTGGGAGCTGCCGCTCCCCCCTTGCGGCAATGGACGAAGAGCTGCCCGAGGTCCTTCCTGGAGCTCAACCGGCCAGCCGGATGACGTCCAGGAAGCGTGGAAGTACGTCAAGTGACACCGACAGTGATGCCACGGAGATGTGCTCCGAGAGCTACGACTCCTCGGACGACGACTTCCAAGTCGTGCTGAGCAAAGCAGCGAAAAGAAGACTACTGCAAGCATCTTCGCCGGCGAGCGCTGCTACCGTGAAGAGTGCTCCGCAGCGTTGGCCGCACACAGTGCTCTTCAAACCTCTTGATCCAACGGCCAATCTGCGGCTCCTAAACAGGCAGGTCCTCTCTCTGTTGCTTGAGAAAATCGCACCAGATGAGATTAAAGATGTAAGAATAAATTCACGGAAGAATGTCCTCGCAGTTGACGTGCTACACCGGAGCGCTATAAAAGGCCTTCGCAGTATAACCGAGATCGACAATATAAAGGTGCAGTCAGTCATCCCTCTAGGCGGTGACAGTGCTGCTGGCGTCATCTACGACGTCGACGTTGCCATCTCAAATGACGACTTGCCAATACTGATCAAACCAATTTCAGAAGGCACCTTTATTACGAAGGTCGCCAGATTGGGGAGCTCACCCTGTGTGAAGGTTGTCTTTGAAGGAGATAGCCTTCCTTCCCACGTCAAAGTAGGACATGTTCGCCACCCGGTACGACCATTCGTGCCCAAGCCTCTCCAGTGCTTCAAGTGTTGCAAGATTGGCCATGTGAAGGGTGTCTGTGTGAACAACACCGTGTGCCCGCGGTGTTCAGAGTCCCACTCAGAAGACGCCTGCAGCGCTGATGTTTTCAAGTGCCCCAACTGCAGTGGTACTCACAAGGCCTCATCAAAGGATTGCCCGAAGATGCGCAAGGAAGCTGCCATTCTCAAACAAATGGTGCGAGACAACTCAACACATCGAGAGGCTGCTGCCACTCTTCGGCGACGTCGGCGTCGCCACCGAAAACGCTCACAGAAAACCGCAGAAGTAGATAGTGACGCGACATCGTTGGTCAAAAAGGTTGCCAGATCAACGCATAGCACCGCCAAGAAAGATACAGAGACAACGAGCAAAGTGGACCGAGTTGCCCGTCCGGACAGACTGTCTCAGCCACCGAGGGTACAACGCGCTACAGAAGTACCTCAAAGCTCACCAACCTCGAAGACGTCGGCAACTAATGAAGAGGCGTTGACTAATGATGCCCAGGTCATCAACATTTTACGATCCCTTATGAGTGCCATTCGTATTATTCTGAGCAACATGAAATCTTCGTCTGCGCAAAGCGCGCTACAGGTACTGGACACACTGAGCCCAGTACTTGCAGCTCTTCGTTGAAATCATGGCTCGCCAGGCGTCGTCGTTCCGTGACGATGTCCGGAACGCGTCGATATTTCAGTGGAACGCCAGAGGTCTAAAGTCGCGTATGTCGGACTTTCGACAGTTTGTTTTTACGAATCACTTCCCCATTATCGTCATCTGCGAGCCCCTGACAACTCATATCAGGCTGTCAGGGTATGAGTGTTTCGTATCCGCCACGCATGGAGAATGCAGCAAGGTCATCGTTTTCATGCGTCGTGACCTTACGTATGTTCATCATCCGGTGCCACCCGACTATGGAAACGAATATGTGTGTGTAACAGTGAAGAGACGCAAGCTCACTTTCACAGTTGTCGGAGCCTACATATCGCCCTCCAGCCGACTAGACTGCGAGCGGTTACGCCGAATCCTGACAGCGACTCCTCAGCCATGGGTGATGACCGGAGATTTTAATGCTCACCACCATCTCTGGGGAAGCTCTAACACAAATTTGCGAGGCCGAAGATTAGTGACATTTGCTTCCGAACAAGAATTATGTTTGTTGAATGACGGCAGCCCCACCTTTCTGCGTGGAACTTCATATAGTAGCTGCTTGGATCTCACCTTTGTTTCACGCTCCTTCATGAGAAAAGTTAGGTGGTTCTCAGACATTGAAACGCGGGGAAGTGACCATCTCCCCACTTATCTTAGGATTGAAGGGCTAATGGACTTCAAGCCTGCTAGCAGCTCTCACCATATGGACTTGCCGACCTTCAAATCAATTATGGAAGACAAGTGCCGTGACGGCTTGACCTCTAGTCTTGAGGACACTATAAAGGGAGCCTTGCAGGCTGCTACACACTCCCTTTCAAAAACACCTACACGCGCTCAATATGACATCGAGCTGGAAAAGCTCCGTGCAATTCGTCGCCGCGCAGAGCGTAGGTACAGGCGTACAAAGTCTGTACATGACTTGAGGTTGGCCAGAAGGACTCAAAAGAAAATTCATCGTCGTTTAGACAAACTCGCATCGCAAAGGTGGAGATCTTTTTGCGAATCTTTGGACCCAAGAAAACCTCTGTCTCTGATATGGAGAACTGTTCGCGGCCTCCGTGGGACCCCTCAGCAGCGTCACCCTTTCAGGTCTTTGTCCCTTCACCAACAGTGCAGCGAGATAGACATCGCAGACAGTTTCTGCAGGGGGATCGTTGGAACCTTTACAAGCTCCGCTGGGACTTTGATGCCCGACCACCTACCCACATCACGCGACCCCCGCATGGACTGCCCTTTTACTATGGGTGAACTCGAAGCTGCACTTGCTTTGTGCAAACGTTCGTCATCGCCAGGACCAGACGATATAACCTACCGTGCCTTACGTAACCTAGGGGAAGAGGCTCGGAAGGTGCTGCTCCTCTTATACAACAGCTCGTGGGAGACGGGCATGGTTCCCAAGGAATGGAAGACGAGTCGCATAATTCCATTGCTTAAGCCTGGGAAGTCGCCTTTAGACATTGCATCATATCGACCAATTGCACTTGCAAGCTGCGTTGGAAAACTATTGGAGAGAATGATTCTAGCACGGCTGGAATGGTACCTTGAACACTACCAGATATACCCAGACGCGATGTCCGGGTTCAGGCGTGGTCGCTCCTCCATAGACAACGTGATTGACCTGGTGACATATGTCGAGCACGAGAAGTCCCGCAAACGATTATCTGCTGCCATGTTTCTAGATGTTAAGGGAGCATACGACAGCGTAACACACGAAGCAATTTTGAGCACGTTAGAAGCAGTCGGACTTGGTGGCAAGACCTATTTGTGGATCAGTAGCTACCTAGAGCAGCGATCATTTTACATACTTACAGAGGATGGCCCAACCTCTCAACATTACAGTAGCCGTGGAGTTCCCCAGGGCGGAGTACTGAGCCCAACTCTCTTCAATCTAACGCTCATTGGACTCGCCGGCATCCTTCCTGGCACCGTTCGGCTCTCCATCTATGCCGACGACATTTGCATATGGGCATCGGCTGTGACACGACTTCAGCTTCGTGCGCGGCTTCAGAAGGCAGGTTCCTTGACATCATCCTACCTCCGTGAGCAAGGTCTGCAGCTAGCCTGTGAAAAGTGTGCTGTGGTGGCATTTACCAGGAAACTAATGTCGCCATACGTCATAACCCTCGACGGGCAGGTGATCCCCTATAGCAAAAGTCACCGATTTTTGGGAGTGATTGTTGACAGAAATCTGTCCTGGACACCCCATGTGAACTATGTGAGGAAACGGTTGACAGGAATCTGTCACATGTTTAGATTCCTAGCAGGAAAGACCTGGGGAGTGTCAATTACATCTATGCTACAGCTGTACCGAGTCCTTTTCATTGGATTCCTGCGGTACAGCCTACCAGTGATCGCGAACACCTGCAAAACTAACTTGAATACACTCCAAGGCATCCAAGCCCAAGCCCTGAAAATATGCCTTGGTCTGCCAAAGAGCGCGTCGTCGACAGACGTTATAGCAATCGCTCGCGATCACAATGTCAGAACGCATGTAACCATTGAAACAATGCGTGTGCACATAAGACACTGTGCCCGGACCCCTAATCACCACCTCGCAGGTCTTCCAGTGGAACGACCCCGCACAACGTTCAGTTCAAAGGTCCTCGCCCACCGTGCCTCTCTTTCGTCAGGGTATGCACCTACAACAAAGGCTTCAATTCCTCCATGGTGTGTGAACCATCCTCAAGTTTGCCTCAACATCCCTGGTATTCTGAGAAAGTCGGACTTACCACCATGTGCACTCAAACAACTAAGCATGTTACACATGTATGCGAAGTACAGGGGCTGCACAGAAGTTTATACCGATGGCTCAACCACATCAACCAGTTCAGGTGGTGCTATAGTTATCCCAAGAATGGGAGTCACCCAGTACTTCAAAACTTCCCACGTCACCACATCTACAGCTGCAGAGCTCGCGGCTCTCCGCGGAGCGCTTCATATTATACACGCTGAGAGTCCTGCAAAGTGGGCAATCTTCTGTGATTCAAGATCAGCTCTACAAAGTATACAGTCGTTTCTTCGACACGTGGAGCAAAACCACCTTACATACGAAATCGCGGTACTTGTGCAAAATTTACAAGAAAAAGGACATGAGATATATTTTCAATGGATACCAGGCCATTGCGGTATCAGTGGAAATGACTCCGCAGATAAGGCAGCTCGGACATCAGGCGATGAAGACCGCTGTGTTCCCATTCCGCTCTCAAGGACCGACGCTGCAAGACAACTTCGCACTCTTGCGCGAACCATGTCCTTAACTGAGTGGAATACCCCATACACGAGGCGCACCAGACTGCACCGGCTAAACCCATCGCTGCAACTCGGACCTCCGGCTGGTTTGCACCGACGTGAGGCTTCGCTTCTTTGCCGAATGTGGTTGGGAGTGGCCTTTACGAACGCTTACTCTGCGCTGATTGGAATGGCTGACAGTCCTGCGTGTGCTGTCTGCGGATGCGCAGAGACCATAGATCACTTGTGCCACTGCCCACATTTTGAGGAACATCGACTGCCTATGACCGAGTCCTTCACAAAGCTCGACGATCGTCCACTTTGTGGACAGACAATCTTAGAATACCGTCCTCACGGTCCAACGGCTCAGAAAGCAATGAAAGCGCTTTTGGCCTTTCTAAAAGCATCTGGCCTAGCCGAGCGCCTATGATATTGTATAGCACTGCCCTGTAGGCATTCCCCCTCTCTCCTTCTCTTTACTTTTATTCCCCTTTTCCCATCCCCCAGTGTAGGGTAGCAAACCGGACTCATGACTGGTTAACATCCCTGCCTTCCCTTCCTTATTTCTCTCTCTCTCTCTCTCTCTCCTCCTTACGACTGCTGTTCCTCCTCAACTCGATCTGCTGCGGAGTGCGCGCTAGCGACGACAGCGCCTCCCGCGTCAGCCGCTCTGCCGAGCCTCCCGTAGTGACATAGCGCCCCGATATCCTCACTGAGGTCGCCCGCCTCGGCAGTGCTAGCCTCTGTAATAGAGCGCCGGCGACTCGTGTGATGCCGCCAGATGACGCGATGATACCGTTGGCTGAAACGAAGGAGTACGTTGTAGAAGCACGTTGTTCGCAGCTAGGTTTTGAAAATTACGTGCACGTCACTTGGGTCGGGGCCAATCAGCGACCTCTCATTCGATCGCTCGATGACGGGGGCGTTTGAAAACGCTTTTTGGCGAGCCGCTGCGACCTTTTGCGATACGCGTGTTCAAAACCTTATTGTAAATTACACACTTTACGCACAGCGCTAAAATCTGTCCTGTAATGGTCCTAGTGACCCGCTCTACCGGATCACCATGTTTGCACAAAATCGTCAAAACCGTTTCAGGGTCCCTTTAAAGAACCCCAGAAGGTCGAAATTTCCGGAGATGTCCACTTCGGCTTCTCCCATAATCATGGCTGATTTTGGGACGACAAACTCCATTAATTAATGAATTATTATTATTTATTTAATTATTCAATCAATCAATTGCACATGCAATAGAATGTTCTGCCGAATTGTTAGACGGCGTAAAACGCGTTACATTTGCTATCAAATACTATCCAGGCCACATTGGCCTTCGAGGCGATAATTTTTGGAAAGATACGCAGAAACAGCGCGGAACAGGACAAGTAAACCTAAACTTCGCTGTGCTCTCTCCTCGGAATGTGTCGCGCTTTTTGTATTTTTCTAACGATGAACCTAGCAGACTTCTAAATGCGAAGCATTTCTTAGCGAACTTCGGCGACTTTGAGCGTATCTATCTATCTATCTATCTATCTATCTATCTATCTATCTATCTATCTATCTATCTATCTATCTATCTATCTATCTATCTATCTATCTATCTATCTAGGCGCCTACGATTTTGTGCTCTCCTGGCCGTTTCGCTAATGGCATGTTTACGAAAATTGGTATGCTACAACATGACTAAATGACGAATATAAATGGCAGGTGATAACATGAAAAGCATGACATGCATGTCATGAGCGGCATGATTTAGATGCCTCGGTCTTGGTGCTCTCCTGGCCGTTTCGTTAATGGGATGTATACAAAAATTGGTATGCCACAATATGACTGCGTGGCGAACATAAATGACAGGTCATAACATGAAAATCGTGATATACATGTCATGAGCGACATGATTTACATGCCACGCGTTTCGTTAATGGGACGTATACGGCAATTGGCGTGCGAAAACATGAATGCATGACAAACATAAAAGACAGATCATAACATGAAAATCATGACACTCATGTCATGAGTGACATGATTTACATGCGACGGTCTTGGTGCTTTCCTGGCTGTTTCGTTAATGGGATGTTTACTAAAATTGGTATGCCACAACATGACTGCATTACGAATATGAGTGACAGGTCACAACATGAAAATCACGACGTGCATGTCATGAGCGACATGATTTACATGCCACGGTCTTGATGCTCTCTTGGTCGTTTCGTTAATGGGATGTATACGAAAACTGTATGCAACATCATGATTGCATGAGGAACATAAATGACAGGTCATAACGTGAAAAGCATGAGATGCATGTCATGGGCGGCATGATTTACGTGCCGCGCGTTTCGTTAATGGGATGTACACCAAAATTGCTATGGCAGCACACGACGGCATGACGAACATAAATGACAGGTCATAACGTTAGAATGATGACATGCGTGTATGAGCGGCATGGTTTACATGCCGCAGTCATGGTGCTCTTGTGGCCGTTTCGTTAAGTTCGTATGTACCAAACTCAGTATAGCGAGACAACAATGCAAATCCATTTTACGTTCCTGATGCGTGCTTCGCATTTCCTTGATTCCCCCTGCACGTGGGATCTGCCAATTTTTTCAACACGCTGTTAAAGGCTGACGGTTACACGCCAAGTCCGGACTTAAGTCCCTGTGTTTAAGACTTGAACGTCACGAAGAATATTTTCCGAAAGCTTTCTTGCTGCATATTTAGAGCAAGTCCATTGTTGGCTAAGGCCCAGAGAAAGCATCGCACGCATTCGCGTTCACGTCCGTGTTTGTGCAGGCATGGTAGATGTCAGGGTGGACCCTGAAAGTCGCGTTATGTTAGTGTCACGTGACAGTGACGCAGTCATCGCGTGCGAAATGTGAAACAGGGAATCCAGAGAGTACAGATACTGGGTTTGAACCAATGTTCAACGACTAAGCAAAGCCAACGCTATATTGGCCATTCTGATGCCCGTGTTACATATGGAGACGCTCATCTACAGCGCACACGACTATGTGCATGCAAATGTTATAAAGGGATGCCACGAAATAGCCCGTAATAACTGCGGATAGCCTGCGCAATGTGCGCAATGTATTTCCTTTCGTATTACTTGGTAAACGTGCCGCTCTACATTTTACTGCTCTTCAGTGACCGATTCCCTCGGCCTTGAATCGAACACCAGTCGCAATCCGCAGTTGAGATGGCCAGGTCTGGCGGTATGTACGGACACACTAGCTTTTATATCAGGCTTAGATAACAAGTAGAACCGAGTGCTCTGCTCCCAAAACGCTCGACACTTGTACACTTTTACAACGTTGTGAATTCAACGGCGCAGTAAAACACGCGCCGTTCCACGGGCTGCATTTCCACGTATCGCATTTTACCGCTTTCGGAACTCGAGCGTACATGGGCAGCGCTGGCTGCTTCCTTTACAACGTACTCAGCGCTGAACTATCTCTGATCCGGAAGCGCTTTCAGGCGAAAAAAAAAGCACGTTTGCGTATCCGGACTTAACGACTCGGACTGGCACTGTAAGGCTGCGTTTTCCCCCCTATCACAATCCAAAGCCGCTCGCTCCCCGGCAAATAATCCCCGTAGAAAGTCGCCTGTTGCCATGGCAACACAACGGTCCGGACTACGCAACACTTCCGTGCTTATCTAGAAGCCCGGTCCTTCACTGTAAAAAGGAGAGGAAGCAAAGGAATAAGCGCATTCCCTTAGGAGTGAAAAGCAAGAATGCCTGTGTACTTACACAATATACGTGCTAAAAAAGAGCCTTCCGAAATATACGTGCTCAAAAAGAGCCTTCCGAAGTTGTCTTGAAGCCTGCCACAGGGGCAGTACTGGAAACCCATCTCTAGCTTTGGAATTTCAAATCTCGGAGCGTCATTCTTACAGCATTATATATCATCGCTTGAATGTTCTTTTTGAATTTTTCGCTATTTTTTTAAGGCAGTACGTGTTGAAAAGTCTGCATTACAAAGCGGTATTTCTTATTTACGTTTTCTGTTTCGGTCCCGGAGCCCGTCGCTCTATTTCTAAATCGGCAGATCTCTTTTCGGTGGACTACCGGCAGACGACATTACTTCACGGAATACGCTAACAGGGGAATAGCTACGGCTGTGTATTTCACGAAGTGTTTCATCAAATGTTATGTTTGAGCAAGTTGCCAAAATATATGCATATGTATCCCGGAATGACAAGGTAACGCTCATGGGAAACTGCTTATAAATGTGGAAATTTTTTATGGAAGATATGTATTTTTTTCGCGCACACAAGTAACGCATATTGGTATTGCTTGTTCTTATTAGTGCCCTCGGCACGCTAAAGTAATCTACTTTACCTTTAAAGAACGTTATGTTCACATGCTAACAGGAAGATGCAGTTACGGTAGTCTGACTTGATAACAGTCAATGACATAATAGACAATCAAATACGCGGATTATCCAGGATATCGTTGACCAGCCTCAGGTAATGCGAGAACTTATTCGAGACTGACGGGATTTTGGACTGAAAGGTTACGGTATATATACAAAATATTACGAGACTGACCCTCTTGTTCTAATAAGCATGTCTACGTATGCAGGACTTTGTACAGCTATACCTGTACGTGCAAATTCTACTTTCTGTTCACTATGAACTTTAGATGAAAACAGGCTATTAGTTGGCTACGTGTTGGTATTCGAAATCAGTGAAGATAACCGGGAGCACGACGTTAATGGTAGTCTTCTGGTACTATTTTTTTGCACTCGGCCTCTCCGAAAGAATAATCTGCAATTAAACGGAAGCATTGTCACTAGCAGGGAGAAACTCCAGTGTATATTCATGTAAAACTTTGCCTGAAATTAATTAGAAGAAATCTGTTACTTGCAATGCGTTACGTGCAAGTCCGGTATGCACTTAATCGATATTCATGTATCTGTTCTGAGTATGCCTCCACACTTTACACTATAGTTTCTTCCTAAACACTCTATCACTCTCCTCCCTCCCTTGCTTTTAGTTCAAGACAGCAGAAATTACATTTATAATTGCGAAAAAGATGATCTGTCATGGCTCGTTTTATTCTTAGTGCTGGCACTGAAAGCGCCCGTGAACCTCGTCTTATTCAAATGGCCCCGAGAGAAATTTTGTCGGCTGCAAGAACGACACGGACCATATAACTCTTCATTCAGAGCCGACGAAATATCATCCTGAGACTACGCACTTTTCCGGTTTCAGTGTATATTGTGAATACTCTGTGCGGCATGTCAGTTAACCAAACCAAGCTACTTGAGGAACTGTGCGCCTACCATACCACCGAGTACATTGATGATGGCGGTGTGTGAATAAATGTCAAGATAAATACACAGTTTCTTGTATTGAACGCGGTAGCCACGCTCATGACATTTCAATAAAAAAATAATCCCCCCCCCCCCCTCCGGCCGAGCCACTTCCATACTTAGCATTACTGTAATATGGTGCACCATTCAAGTTAGACGCCACCTGCCATATGCTTTCCATACAGCTTCTTCAACTAATCCAACTTCCGGCATTTGCGTATGACGTTGTTGAAAGGCGCACTAGTAATCCAGTGTACTAGCAAATGCGGTGCCCTCAGAGGTGCCGTTTGTACTCCGAAACCGCACTTCTTTCACGTTCTACGGTGGCCTCCACGTACTGTTACATGTTGTCAATAGCGCATGTCCAACGGTCTCTGTCTGCTGCTTTTCATGCTAAGGAAGAAAACTCAAGGTTATCTTCCTTAGCCTCTGGTTCGCACATCTTTTCTAGCAGGTTTACATGCGCAGTACGAAGTTACGTATGTGCATTGCTTAAGTAACCGTATATTCTGGCATTCTGCAAGCCTGTCCTATCCATGCGCAAATTATTTTTCGGTCTAAAACACTTCATATTGCAATTCTGTTCTAAAGCGATCGATGTTGTATTTCAGGAGATTAAAACGTGTGGCATGTTCTTTCATGCACGTTGAGGAATCATACAAAATTATTGAATTAGTACTCATAGGAACGTATGGAGCCTTCGTTTATGACTCGTCCTTTGCGGCGGAAATCAGTCCTCCACGGCCGACTTGACCCATGTCCAATATGAACTTGTCGAAATGCTACGTGGACTAGCTGCGCACATTTCCCCTTCCGATATATGTGGTCTGGTCCTGGCTGCTTTTCCAAAAGTTGTAGTCCACCATCCTTGAAGAGCTCAAGAATAGGGATGTTGAAGAGGAGAAATCTTTAGGAGCGATACTTAGGCGGAGCTACACAAACACAGCGATGTGTAGCAACCCCTAGGCAATAAACAATGCAATAATTATAAGGTCACGCAACATGCTACAGCACCAGTTTTGTTACTCGGTTTCATCGATATACATTTGAATCCAAAAGATTGTATTCGTGCTGCCTGCTTTCGTTCTCGGTACATCTTGGGTGACGTCTCGCACAGGTTTACCATAGTCCTCGTTCACCATAGAAATACGAGAAGAACGAGCATGGACCACATGAAAAGCAGCTAAAGATAGCAATTGCTGTCCTCACGACGACATATTCTCTTGCCGAAACACTGCCTCCCTTGGACACTTGCCGTTGGGCTATTTCTCATAAGTTCACACATCCATCTTCCCTTGAGTTTTTAGGCTGTCTATACATTGTCTGTCGGTAACCCTTGTCTGCATTATTGCGACATGCTTGCCTTGCTCAACTCCTATCCGCTAGACAGTTGTGTTTGTTTGAAAGAGCGAAAGAGAGGCCTACACTACGATAGGATTTCCTGGAAACCAACGCCAACGTTGTACTTTTCTCGGATTCCGGATTCCGCGATGCCGATGCCTCTGTTGCTGCCTGACCGTTGCTGCTGAGTTCCGTTACTGTTAGTGAGCCATGATGTTCCAGGGCTGGCCACTGGTTCCACGGTGGTGGCTTCGCAGCGTGGGTTCTTTGCGCGTTATCATCCAATAAATTGTTGCCCCTTCAGTGAAGCCTCCGTCTGAACTGCCTGAACTACGGAGGCCAAAACGCGCAGGCTCTATTAATTATGTTCCCTGAGCGACTGTAGTGCGGCCACTTATACTCCGCATGAGGTGCTTCGTCAATATGCTGATGAAAGGCACACTTGCCCGTGTCGCTTCCACAACAGAAAAAACATCAACTAAATAAGTGAACATGCCACCGCAAGGATTTTCAGAATGCACAGCGTAAGCATTCTCGTGGTGCTGCTATAATGCATAAACTACTACGGTAGTAAGGCACGGGTTTCCTGCGGCGTTTTATCTGCCAGACCACCATGCGTTTATGGGGTGGGCCGTAGTGGAGGGCTATAAAATTTTGACCGCCTGGGGTTGTTTAACGTCCACTGACATCGCACACCTTCACTTGCATGGGCCTTCGTTGCGCAGGCCTTCATCATGTTCGCATCGATCGTAAATACAATTAGGCGTGCGCTCTGTTCCTGAGAAAGGAGCAAAACATTCAGACAGCCGTAAAGTGGAATACGTCCACGTGCTTAGATTTCTGAGCACAAGAAATTCTCTATTGTGGTTCTGATTCAAACAGATACAGAATCCTACACTGCTTTGTGCCTCATAATGAGATTCGTGTTTTGGCTAGTGAAACACCAGAGCTATGTTTCCGCAAAACACTTATTTCTGGAGAAATTCTTTAAGTTCAAAAGAAAAAGTTTCTCTTTTTGTTGTTACAAAACACTGTAGCTTTTATAGCAGCATTACTTGTAATTAAAGGGCATGTACAATAGAGAAAATGTCGATATCTCGCTCTATTTTCGAAACGACGCAAGGCTTTCACGGGCATTCTTAAATGCGATTGACCATGGTCTCTACTGGACGTTAATCAACATCGGTAGCGGTTGACGAAACACAGTGGAGCTCACCTTCATGACAGTTTGTCTTATCGGTATGTCATACATTGTAACAATTTTTAATAACGCAAAAAACTGGCAACAGAACAAAACACACGTGAACGTTAAGTAGCTCTCGCAACATGCGCAAGCAATCTTTCTTTCTATGGCTGTGTAGTTAACTGGTAAGGACCGTGACAGGCTGAGTCTTTAAATTATGAAAGCTAAACTGATGTTATAGCTGTGTCAGATGTTGTACGTGGTCAGTGCGTATGACTGCCGAGCACATTGTTTTCCTCAAAGAGATCATGCAGTCTTACGCTGCGTGCCCGCACTGTGTAGTATACTAGTGACCGTTTTCGCGAATACATTTTCTTGGAAATTATAGCGCACTAACCATATCCTGACGCGAATGCGAACATGAACCGCAGGTTTTGTTTGGCTCTGTAGGCTGTCATCTGGGCACCGCGGTAGAACTCCTTGAGGAAGATCACATGCATCATCTGCCTTCTAAAGCTATTTTAGGGTCCCACAAGCGTACGACTACAGACACGACTGCGAAGAGGACGCTAATGAAGCGCTACAAGCCAAATTTGCGCAGATTGTTATGTCTGGACTCTGTAGCAGCGAAGATCGACGATCGTCCTCAAAGTGAACAGACAATTTTGGAATACCGTCATCACCGACCAACGGCTCAGAAGCCAATGAAAGCGATTTTGGGCTTTCTAAAAACATCTGGCCTTAGCGAGCGTCTGTGACATTATATAGGACTGCCCTGCAGGCATTCCCCCTCTCTCCTTATATTTATTTTTCTTCTCCTTTTCCCATCCCCCAGTGTAGGGTAGCAAACCGGACTGCTGTCTGGTTAACATCCCTGCCTTCCCTTCCTTATTTCTCTCTGTCTCTCTCTCTCTGTAGCAGCGAACCTTCTCTGTCTCTACTAAACACATATGTCTTGCCAAAAACATAAAGAAACAAGGTGCACTTTATTTCAGGCAGCGTGAACGAGGCTGCACGGAAACTTAAATAACCGTTTGTGCATTCAACATTCCGCGCTGTGCATACAAGAGACACTCGCTAAGAGCAGCGTCAGCGGTGAGGTTCGGGTGGCCAGCGCTCCGTGTTTGAATAGTGCATTCAACTTCAGCTCGGCGCGGAGATTTCCAGAAAGAACCATTGCAGGTGAGCGAAGTGTTCACGTGCTCAGAATGCTTAGGTTTATGCATGCCACGTATGAATGCATGTTAAAGAAATCTTATCCATATCGTAATATCTTTTCTCGTGATTTTGGGAAACGACCCATCGCATACGAGACTTCGTGGAGTGTGAAATATTTTTCTGTTTTTAGGATTGAGTAATCAGGTACACGTTGGTTATAACTATAATTTCATTGTATCTGCGGGCCTTTTTTTTCTATGGATACATATCTCCTAATGAAAATCATGTCTTGCTAGGCTTGCTTTGTACATTGAACAGCAGTGTTGGGCTTCTTTGTGAAACGAAGAATGAGTGTAGCAATGTGCAAATGAAACGAGAAAAGAGCTGTTTCGGCGAAACTGACATTTCATTGCGCCTAGGAATGTTCTCGCTAGTCACCTTACGTGAAGAAGGACTGAATAATGCCGAATTCGTTTGCATAATTGTAGTCGTTGCTGCCCTCACACAATGTGGCCCTCATTAGGTTATATTTCCCCATTCAGCCGCTCCTTCTTCTGTCCACCACTTGCCGAGTCCGAGTGCTTCGTCACTCGCCTGTTCAAAAATAAAGGTTGAGTGAAGTTGGCTGAAGTTATTGAGTCAGTAGTTGTATCGTTCTTATGGTTTCCATAGGAGGAGGTGTCGTGATTTTGAAGCGTGTATGTCTTTTTTTGTGTGTGTTGAAGCTGCGCTTTATTTCTTTCTTACGCATAGAAAGGGGGCAAGAGCTAGGGAGGCCCTTACTGGTTCTTATTATTATGGCGCAATAGACACTGCGATGACGTATGAGCACGGTGTCTCAAAAATCGCTGAAATCGCTGTCAGAGTCGCTGGACGACCGTGAAATTGTCGTTGTTTGCGTGCCCCACGTGTAACTAACGACAGACGACAAAGTTGCAGCGACGCTATTACGAATTGCTGTCCCTACGTGACTTAGACGTACGTCCGACTCTGTTGACACGTCACTAGGAAACCGCCCCCTCGAAATCGAAACCGAAAGTGGGCTTTTAAGGGAGCCGTATTAAAAATATATTCATTGCGTTGCCAGGCACCATGATACTCTTTTTGGGGTTCTCCACGGCAGTGCTTTCACTTACAGCAACAATACGAGAGCGTCAAAATTCGTGTCAGTACTCCTTTAACGTCCCAAAACCAGCTCTGATTATGAGAGACGCCGTAGTGGAGGGCTCCGGAAATTTCGACCAACTGGGGTTCTTAAACGTGCACTGACATCGCACAGCACACGGGCCTCAACATTTTGCCTCCATGGAAATGCAGCCGCCACGGCCCTTACTTGTTCTTACTGCTATATATGTTCGACGTGCATAAATAGTGGCGGGGAAAAAATTGTTGATTAGGTCTACTTCCATTACCTTTCCTGTATATTGGCGATCCAAACTAGAAGAGAAGCTCAGGGGAAGATGGAGGCTTGAATCGATGAACAGATCGCTAAAAGCGACTTAGAAAAGAGAATGTCGCCGGAGCCAAAGTTTGGACAATTGGACTTGTCTTCGTCAGACGTATATTGGCGAGTATTTCTGCACAAGTATCTTAATTTATTCAGTCAACACTATAGTACCCTTAAATGGTGGCGAGTCATTTTTGCTTTGTAGGCCGCGAGCCTGTCTGCGACACTAAGGGACGCATTGGTGGGATAGAATGTTGTTACGGTCAGAGCGAGGGTGCAAAACAGAGAATCAAAAATTGCAAAATAAACGCACTACAGCGCAACGGTATTCACAGCCATAAACATAAGCATATAAGTAGAGGAGAACGCATGTATATGTTTTGCACGAGTCAGAAGTGCCTTTTTTTCTGCAAATCAACTCATCTGTTCCGCCACCCCAGAAACCAATATATTGTCTGTCTTTCCATTCACCGCTCGTCACCATCACTTACAGATGTATCATCTCACCCATCATGGTGGCTTAGCAGGTAAGGTCTAGCTTGACGACGTGTGTACGATTACTGGCTGCGGCTACCGAATTTCGACGCGAGCGAAGTCTAAAGGCACCAGCGTACCCTGTCTAGGGTTCTGCGGCGGCCTCAGAGCCATGGGTACAGAGCCTTTGGCCGGCTTAGCCTTCCATAGACGACATCGGCCACAATAAGCATCTTACGAACAATTTTCACTTGTAGAAAACCCAAAGCCAATTGTGCTGCGTCTCGTGCTGCGGCTCCAGGCTGGGGGCGCGCAGAGCGGTGCGTGAAACAACGATGAGAATCAAATGTTCCCGCTGGCTACTTCATGCTTCTCCCATCTTGGCCCATCTCCCAGGGTGGGTATGTGCCAGAGTTGAGGACACAACAACAGCAACAGCAACAACATCAACAAACTACTACTACTAGTACTACTACTAATACCACTACAATTACTCCTCCTCCTCGCTGCGACGTGCCTCATAGTGGTATCGTGGGCTTTTGGCAGGTTACCTTAGAAATTGTTATTGCATTGTGCTGTAGCATCAGACATACTCACTACATCGTTGTATAAGAGTATGAGCTATACTCAGGATGACGAAACATGGCTGCGCGACGCACCTACCTGAATAAAAGCAGGCGAACAAGTCTTACGCAGGAATACTCTTGCATAGCGCTTTAATTTTTGTCGAGCATAGTCAAAAATGCGCTGTAGTTCCCCTTTAGTTCTCGCAGTCAACGGAGTTATTATCGGCGGAAGCATAGCTGCGGTCGTTCCAAAAAGGGAAGCATGTAATGCTGGACAAAATACTTGCTTTAAATCAATCTGTTGCATTAGAGCACAAGCACGATCAGTCTTCTTGGTATTGGGTTTTGGCCGCAGCACTGGTGTAGTGGTCATGATAGTGCTCATACCGGTCATGACCCGAAAGACGCTAGTTCAACCCCGGGTGCAGCGGTTAACCCTTACGAAAATGGATTTAGAGTTTCTTTAGAACTCCTAATGAGTTCCTATAGAGTCTAAAGGAACTCAATAGGAACTCGCCATCTGTAGAATGTTTTCCAGTGACGACTATAGAAAGTCTAAAAATACGTGTCTATAGAAACACGTCATTTCACGCACAATAGAAAACGTATTGACCTCATATGTACTTAATGCTAAAAAGTAACTTTCATAGAGCGTCTTTAAAACATTTAACGCTTTCTTTCTATAGATTGGTTCACCATATCTATAAGGGATGTATCTATTAAATTCTATAAAGTAACCTTTATAGAGTACCCATAGAATTCTTAACGCTACCTGTCTATAGACTGCATTTTTTCTATATGTCCTCTATAAGGGATCTATAGACGGTGTATTAATACATGTAACATTCTTATGAAAAGAAATGTTTCATCAGGGTCCCATTTACACCCACTGCAGGGCAAAAATCTCCTCCATATTTTTCTCCAATTAACATGGTCATGTCGTAACAGAGTCCATGCTGTCGTCACAAACATTTTAATCTAATCCGACTAGCTAGCCTCCTGCCGCCTCCCGCCACGCTTTCCGTCCCTTGGAATCCAATCTGTCGCCCTTAAAGCGATTGGTTACCTTCCCTTCGCACTACATTTCCTTCCCATATGCTAATTTCATGACCTTGACTTCGACTAGCATATGACTAAAACTTGCACAAGGAAAAGCAAACGCAGCGGTGGCGCAGTGGTAGAGTATCGGTGAGAGGTACCAAGTTCGAATCCCACTGCCGGACATAGGACCATCGGTTTTTCTTAAGGAAAGCAGAGCGCCCGACCTCGCCTTCTGCTGAGTACAGTATCCTCTCGAAAGTACATCCCCCAACGTGGCGAGCAAGTGGCATAAAAGGCCGTTTTTTTCGAAAAATTACTGCCAAAGGTTCCTATTGCCATCCTAAAGAAGCACCATAGAACATCTCTAGAGAAATTTGTCTTTATAGTCTCAAAAGGAACTCGGTATAAATTCTCTATTGAAATATGTCTGTACGATCTCAAAAGGAACTCGATAGACATGTTCTATAGGAAAACATTATAAAGTTTCTATAAGAATGCGGTGGCCAAATAACTTTTGGAACCCCATAGAAAAATTCTATAGGGCGTCAAAGTAAACACCATAGGATTCTATCAAGCAAGTTCAAAAAGGCTCTCTAAAAAACGCATTAAAAATTTTCGTAAGGGTCGCATATTCGATGGAGGCGAAAATGACGTGTTGTGCTACCTCTGTGCACGTTAAAGAACGCCAGGGTGGTTAAGATTTCCGGAGCGTTCCACTACTGAGCGCCTGGCAATCGTTTCATAGTCGCATATCATAATCATATAATATAATGTGGCATCATAAGCGTGAACATTAACTGTGATGGCCACTCTTAGCTGGCGCGCGCACCGAAATTCTTCTGAGCAGCAGTAATTCAGTAACTGAGGAGGGTATTCCATGATGCTAGCATCTCCCAGCCTATACTATTATTCACCTAACTAAAAGGCGTAAACGCTTCCATGCATTGCTGATTACTGTTTATGCGACACTTTAAAGTTACTCTGTCTTATTATCACGAGATATTCTCTAAGAACAGATATACCTTGTTCTCAGCGGAGTCGCAGTTTTGAAATCCTATGTATTGAAATCTGTATTGAACGTGTTGAAATAAGAAGGGGAAAAGCGCATTAATATAAAGAACTAAGAGCAGTCTAGCCGCTGTTTCACTTTATATGAATGGCAGCACATAGACGCTTAATGAAACTACTCCGAGAAGCTTAGTTATTCAGCGCACAGGGCCATTTCTACAAAGGACCATAAACAGGAGTCTATTGACTCATCTTCACAGAGCCGGTGCTTATAACAAAGAGGTCTTGGTAAAGGTATTGTTTAGCACGGCGTCCTGGCACGTCGCAGAAACAAAAGCCTCCGGGCACTGGATTCTGTCATGACAGAGAGAAGAAAGAATCTTGTTTTACCAGCCGTCGGCGAGCAGTGCTTTCTCAATAATGAAGGTGCTTTGTAGCTAACGCTGACGATGTCTTCGCTTGTCTGGTGTATAAAAAGGTGACACCATCTGGGCGGTCATGTTCGGTTATTGAATTAGTTCCACGTGTCTGGGATATTTTAACCGCGTAGGCAGCTCGTTCTTTGTCCGGCGAACCAAAAAACTATCAGATTCATTTTTAGTGCCGGTCCCCAGGAGCACCTCTTCTGCACGCAATGCCCGATGTGCGGAGTTCGCAAGCACACTTTTTTCTTCTCTTGCTCGCATGGTCGCAGCCGACGACTACAATGGCAATACGGCGGCTGGTGGCCGCAAGCAGAAGGAAAACAATTACAGTTTCGCCAGAAGGGCGAAGCAGTGAATGCGATAGCAATGCATGATATAATGTACGGAGTAAGAGTATCATCTTAAGGGGCAGTATGAATTGTAGTAAACGTGGGCTTATTAAGTAAGCACACAGTTGCGTAAGCTACCATGTGACGGTCGAGCGGCAAAAACAACGGCCCAACAGAACGGCGAGCTAAGTCTTGTTGTTTTGATGTCTTCTGATGTTCCGCGCGTCACAATTCGCGACCGCGCTAAGCGGCGTGCACGTTGCACCATCGAGAAACTTGGCCCACCCCACACAGCGGCATCGAGCGGTCACGTTCCTTTTGTTCCTCGGAGACGCATTCGCGTCAGCGCCGTGTGGCAAGGGCATTGCCTCTCTCATCCTATCTGTACATCCTGATGCCAAACTCGCGCTTTGGTGTCCAAATATCAAACATATCAAGCGGGAGAGGACACCCCTGAGACTATGCCAAGTTGTTCGTAACATTGAGCTATCTGATCCAAACACTGCATGAAGATGTTGGTGTTTCGGTAATTCACACGAAACTGACCTCTCTTTTGACCAACCAGCGGCGCCGTTTGTAGTCCTTACACGCCTCTTCATTTTCACGCTATGGTGTCTTGTACGTCAGACAGGAACACTACTGAGAAAGAAAAAGTAAAGAAGTGCTCTGCTGTCGGTTTTTCGAAACGGGCACTGTGATTCTTTGGATTCGCCTAAATCCAGAAAGAAAGCACTGAGTACTACTACCTGACATGTTTGATTGTTCTAACATGCGTAGAAACAGGCCTTGCCGGAGACAGAAATATTTCCCATGGTTTCCCCCCTGTACCCACGGCTATGGCACTCGCCTTCGCACCATGGCTAGCCGGTGTATACCTCAAGTATTTTATTTGATGTCTCGGTACATCGACTTAGCTATGGTAGATTTGTGGCCTCGTTGGTGCAACATTTTAGTGTTGAGCGCGGAACGTTATGGACGCTTTGTGTGCGTAGCTGCCTGTCCCGTCCGCGTCCAAAAGGTTCCGCGATTAACACTGAAATCTGTACCTCAAATAAAATTTGGTTGTGTTGTACCGACGAACGAAACACAAATTGCTGCGGCAAGAAAAAGAAAGAGAAACACAGAGAAAGCGAGAGAGATGAAAGATACACATAGAGAGAGGGAGAGAAAGAGAGAAGTTGGAGCTAAGGTGATTGTAACACAATTTCTTATGGGCGACAGAAAGAAAAAGTGAGAGAGAAAGAAAGAGGAAGAGACTACCATCAGGACCTCCAATGAAGAAGCCGCATTAATGAGTTCCCACAGCTCATTTGATCATTGGTGTTTAGGAGTGCAGAGCAACGCTTAGTTTTATGTTTTTTAAACATATTAAAGTGGGGGGGGGGGAAGGCAGATGCGTGCTCGGGAAATTTCGGGGATGTTCTGACGCTGAAAGACTCCAAGAGTCTCCAGCCCCCCAACCCCCTTTTTTTTTCAGCTCAGGCACACATTATCCTATACCAACCGTCAAGTACTCTGTGATTTCCTTTCTTGTCCCGAACACAGAGCATTTTAGAGGGCGAATTAATCCCTTAGGAAGTAAAAAAAAAGAGAAAGGAAACGAAGTGCACTCGTCTGGGAAACGTAGAAATGTGATTGGAAGGAAGGTGGTGAATATCAGCGACTTTCTTGTCTCTACATAC